>VSWD01000004.1:46040088-46084836 GCA_033119305.1 Pinctada imbricata | reverse complement strand
CGTACGATAAAATTATATTGTAGAAAGTGATAAAAAGCATTTCATAGATTAGTTTTAAAAGTGGTATATTCCAGAGTAATGGAAACTCAGATTTAAATTGATCGATGTGGGAAACACAATTTGAGCCATTTTTTTCCAAGAAAATAACGGGGCTAAAAATTAAAGAAAAATTATATCAAATTTCATCGAAAAATCAAGCGTTCACCGTTGAAACTCTTGCAATCGATTCTAAAGGTACTGTTAATCAAGGTTTGATAACTCATAAATATCATTTTAGCTATCCTATCTACTATCATAGTGCAAATTTATCATATTGAAATGAATGTTCTATAGTCATAATCAATTCATTACACCATATGTTCATTCTAACAAACAATGTATCATCAGTAATGCCCTAGGCCGAAAGAGAAAATAAAAATAATGATGATATGAATAGCTAAACCATGGTATTTAATACACTGTGGCGTTTCACGTGATACACAAATGATATGTTCCACGGGAATCCCCTTTGATCAATCAAAGTAAAAACTGTCTAAATCTACTATATATGAATTTATTTTAGGCCTATCATATGGTCATTATTATTAATTATATGATGGTTATTTATTCTGGTGAAGAATAGTCGTATATTAAGTACACTTAAACAGAATACACGTCTATTCTTGACCAGAATAGATTGCCATCATATAATTGACGATAATGGTCGTATGATAGGCCTAAAGTAAATTCATATAAAGAAGATTTAAACAGTATTTACTTCGTTTGATCACAGGGGATTCCTGTGGAACATATCATCTGCGTATCACGTGAAACGCCACAGTGATAGAACAAACTAAGGACAATAGCTATAGAAAAACGATCATTCAGTAAATGGAGGACTTGAAAAAGACATTTCAACTGATTATGCTTTATTTTCTGGGAATTCTTTCAACAATATTCAATATTTTATATGTGTTACCCCGAAGAAAATTTATAATCAGTTGTCAGCTCAAAAAAAGTCATGTGGCGATAAAAAATTTAAACTATCGGAAATGGTTTGGATTTCCAAAGGGTCTCAAAAGATCCGGGAATAAAAGTGAAAGTGAAAAATGAAAGCAAAATCAGAATCCTAATTCAATGTAAACATCGAGACGACATGGCAAAATTATAAGAATTTGTATTAGTTGCGAACCTCGGAATAAACAGTATTCTGAAGTGAGACCAGGTTCTTAGTGAGAGTCAGAGGCAAAATCATTAGAATTTCCATTGGAACGGTTGCGAACCTCGGAATGAATAACATTTCGAAGTGATACCAGGTGCCCGGGGAGAGTAAGCATCTCCTGTTTGCATGCAACACCTGTCGCAACACCTCCATGACAACCTGTAAAATTCGATAATTATCTCGATGTACAGATTGATGTACATACATGTATCAGGATAACATGTCTTGTCTGGTGATGTTGACAGTCATTCAATCGCAATCTAGTATGTCACTCAAATTCAAATATTATGTAAGGATTCCACTCTTTACTTTCTTGAAATTTTTCTTTCAAACAAATCAATATGTACATCGAGACAATTACCGAATTAGACAAGTTTCCACGGAGTTGTTGCGACGGGTGTTGCGTGCAATCAGGAGATGCTTACCCTCCCGGGCACCTGGTCTCACTTCGAATTGTTTTTTTTCATTCCGAGGTTCGCAACCATTCCTATGGATATCTCAATGATTTTGCCTTGCCTTCTCAACTTTGGGACTGAATAACTGATAGGTACTTCTTTAATGTTTATTAATGCACTAGGCTCGTGTTCCGGATAGTAAATCAACATTAATGGTATTCAATTAAATACCGAACTGATTTCAGACACATGTATTTTAGAAGTGTCCTCTAGTATTACTTTTTGATTTTGAACTTATGCTATAATGTGTATAGTTTCGATAATATTTTTCTGGAATGACAATGCGATAAAGATAGTGCACCAAATTGAGTATCGACGGACCCCTAGCAACCTAGAGGTGGGACCAGATGTCTGGGTCAAGGAAGCATCCCCTGTTTGGCTAGCCGCATCCGCCGTCAATGTTCAGGCACGAAACTGAAATCAATATCTACATAACATGCACCGGCTGAGTAATGTCCTTAACCCTCTAGTGCCTCACGTATCAAATATGATTCATCAAGTTTGCTTGTCTGTACTTCTCTTGTTTTTTAAAGAAGAGTAACTCGATCATCATTTATTACTTAACCTCACACCAGGGTATAAGCTCTCTAGAGGAGTTGTCTCCATTTTGGATTTTTCTACAAGACATTATGTCCTGAAAATGACTGTATCATATATGATACATTCGGCAGCTGAGACATAAAAATCATGGGAAAATGAAATTTATCAAAAAATGTATTTCATATATCAAATTTGTATATTGTTCATATTTCATTCTATGCACATTAAGATGAGAAACTTTATAATTCGTTTAAATTTTTGAATGAATAAAAGGATAAGAAATAAATTGAAGATTTAGAAATTCCACTAATGCCCGATGTATCATATATGATACATACCCAAAAATTGTTACTGAGGGAATTTTTGAAAAATTTCTTCGGTTTTGTTCTTACATTTGAGTAACATATCAACATGGAAAAAATCATAATTCTCAAGTATAAATAGGTGTGGGCACTAGAGGGTTAGGTCTATGGCGACCATTTCAGGGAAATACATTTAAAACACCTACTGTAAAAGTCCTCGCGAGCTGCACACTGCAAATGTGTGACACAAATGCGATGAAGAGGATCCTGACAACAATCTCAATAACATTCACATAAGAGCACACATATGAGCATCGACGGACCCCAAGCAATTGTTTAACGTCTTCAAATTCATTAGCATCATTTTAAACCCTCGTCAGTGAGAGCTAGAGGTGAGACCAAGTGCCCGGGACAAGTAAGTATCCCCTGTTTGGCTAGCCGCACCCGCCGTCGATGTTCGAAACTGAAATCATTATCTACAAAACACCGCAATATATCGAAATAGCAAATTAATATATAATTGTTACATTGTTTAGATTGAGGATAACTGAATAGGGTTTTTACGTATGCACGTGCATGTCTGGTCCATGCTGTAAATTTGTCTGCTCTAAAATGATGCTAATGTATTTGAAGACGTTAAACATTTCTACCACTTGGTGAGTGTCACTGCTCGTGGACCAAGAGTACTCGAGGACACATGAAGCCAAATTCGATCAATATCGGTTGGTCGTTTCTTCAAACGCATTTGAAAATTTGTTAAATTTTTTTTCTCAAATTTCTAAAACCTGGGTCCTGTAGCATTATATCCCAGCCATTTTGTTAATTCTTTCGGTACATTCAGGACATAATTTTGATATATTTTGGTCATATTACATTGTTTAGATTGAGGGTCACTGACGAGGGTTTATTACCCGAAACGTGCATGTCTGGTCCATGCTGTAAATTATCTGCTTATAAATTATGCTAATGAATTTGAAGACGTTAAAACTTTGTACCACTTGGTGAGTGTCACTGCTGGTGGACTAAGAGTACCCGAGGCACATGCAGCCAAGTTCAATCAATTTCGGTTGGTCGTTTCTACTTTAAAATTATGCTTATGAATTTGAAGACATTAAACATTGATTATCGGCTAAAGCGAAGCTACCCATCGCAGCTTGAAGTCAAAGAACATACAGAGACAAACAATTCAGCATCCTATTTGGACAAAATGCTGTCCAATGACACTGATGGTCACATGAACACCACACTCTAAGACAAACGTCACGACTTCAGTTTCATCATCACAACTTTCCTTTTCTGAGTAGCAACAATCCGTCATCGCATGCTTATTGCGTGTTCATATCTCAATTGATACATTATACCAAAGCAAGTAGCAAGTAGACAGATTTTGTTCTATGAGCTAGGCGTCTTTCAGATCAGCTTCTCAGTCCGGGTTATGTTTGTGATCGACTAACATAGTCACTGAGAAAGTTCTACGGTCGATATGGGAAACTCGTCATAAACTATGATGTCCCATTGTCCAGAATGGTGAATAATATTCTGTCTTAGGTCATTTGAAGCATCCAACCACATACTACACTTGTATCTTCCGAAATGGAAGTATCCGGATATTTCTGCCGAATTGAAGCGGCGGGTGTTGCATCCCAAGCAGGAGATGCTGACTCTTCCTTGGCTTCTGGCCTCACTCCCATCTTGGGAGTTCGCTTCTTTTCAGGTGGTAGAGGTTTTTGTTTGTTTGCTTTTGTTCCTGTTTAATTTTGAATTTGTATGCCTTCGGTTTTATGATTTTCTGAAGTTTTGATTTTGTTCTGTTTAATAGGAAATGGTCATTGTCCATATTTGTCACTTCTTCAACAGTACAGAATCATTGCCTTTTAAACATTTAATCTAAGGGAATGAATTAAGTTCTTGTATCTCTATTCGAGTGCAATGTTTCACCCGCACTTCAACTTTTTTCTTTATGTAGTAAAATGTCATCGATTAAAAGTTTTAAAAACCACTAGGTAACAATACACTTCCTAAAAATATCAGCTGAATTCAACGTCCCAGGTTCACTTGACTCGATTATTCGAAGTTAAACGTCTTCAAATCATGGCATCATTTCAGAACAGATAAATTTGCAGCATGGACAATCTATGCACGTTTCGGGTACTTAACCCTTGTCAGTGATCCTCAGTCCAAACAATTAAATGTAACTTAAGACTGTGAAAGTTGTGTCCAAAAATACCGAAAGTCAGGTCTTAAATGATGCTATTGAATTTGAAGACGTTTAACATCCAAATAATGGTGAGATTATGTGTCAAGGCTGAGTTAACATTCTGTGTTTGGCAGCTAAACTCGACATTGAAACCATGCGGAAAGGATAAAAACAGATGTATCGAATTCTGTGTTTTGGATAGTTGATACAACATTTATGATGATGAGATAAGACATTTTTCTGTGTTTTTGATAGTTGATACAACATTTATGATGATGAGATATGACATTGTTCTGTGTTTTGGATAGTTGATACAACATTTATGATGATGAGATATGACATTGTTCTGTGTTTTGGATAGTTGATACAACATTTATGATGATGAGATATGACATTGTTCTGTGTTTTGGATAGTTGATACAACATTTGTGATGATGAGATATGACATTGTTCTGTGTTTTTGATAGTTGATACAACATTTATGATGATGAGATATGACATTGTTCTGTGTTTTGGATAGTTGATACAACATTTGTGATGATGAGATTTGACATTGTTCTGTGTTTTTGATAGTTTATACAACATTTGTGATGATGAGATATGACATTGTTCTGTGTTTTTGATAGTTGATACAACATTTATGATGATGAGATGAGGCATTATTCTGTGTTTTTGATAGTTGATACAACATTTATGATGATGAGATATGACATTGTTCTGTGTTTTGGATAGTTGATACAACATTTATGATGAGATATGACATTGTTCTGTGATTTGGATAGTTGATACAACATTTATGATGATGAGATATGCCATTGTTCTGTGTTTTGGGTAGTTGATACAACATTTGTGATGATGAGATATGACATTGTTCTGTGTTTTAGATAGTTGATAAACATTTATGATGATGAGATATGACATTGTTCTGTGTTATGGATAGTTGATACAACATTTATGATGAGATATAACATTGTTTTGGATAGTTGATACAACATTTATGATGATGAGATATGACATTGTTCTGTGTTATGGATAGTTGATACAACATTTATGATGATGAGATATGACATTGTTCTGTGTTTTAGATAATTGATACAACATTTATGATGATGAGATATGACATTGTTCTGTGTTATGGATAGTTGATACAACATTTATGATGATGAGATATGACATTGTTCTGTGCTATTGATAGTTGATACAACATTTATGATGATGAGATATGACATTGTTCTGTGTTTTAGATAATTGATACAACATTTATGATGATGAGATATGACATTGTTCTGTGTTTTAGATAATTGATACAACATTTATGATGATGAGATATGACATTGTTCTGTGTTATGGATAGTTGATACAACATTTATGATGATGGGATAAGACATTGTTCTTTGTTATAGATAGTTGAAACACCATTTATGATGATGAGATATGACAATGTTCTGTGTTTTAGATAGTTGATACAACATTTATGATGATGAGATATGACATTGTTCTGTGTTTTGGATAGTTGATACAACATTTATGATGATGAGATATGACATTGTTCTGTGTTATGGATAGTTGATACAACATTTATGATGATGGGATAAGACATTGTTCTGTGTTATGGATAGTTGATACAACATTTATGATGATGAGATATGACATTGTTTTGTGTTTTAGATAGTTGATACAACATTTATGATGATGAGATATGACATTGTTCTGTGTTATGGATAGTTGATACAACATTTATGATGATGAGATATGACATTGTTCTGTGTTTTGGATAGTTGATAAACATTTATGATGATGAGATATGACATTGTTCTGTGTTATGGATAGTTGATACAACATTTATGATGAGATATAACATTGTTTTGGATAGTTGATACAACATTTATGATGATGAGATATGACATTGTTTTGAATAGATGATACAACATTTATGATGATGAGATATGACATTGTTCTGTGTTTTGGATAGTTGATACAACATTTATGATGATGAGATATAACATTGTTTTGGATGGTTGATACAATATTTATGATGTTGAGATATGACATTGTTTTTATGTTTCGGATAGTTGATACAACATTCGTGATGATGAGATATGATATTGTTCTGTGGTTTGGATAGTTGATACAACATTTATGATGATGAGATATGACATTGTTCTGTGTTTTGGATAGTTGATACAACATTTATGATGATGAGATATGACATTGTTTTTATGTTTCGGATAGTTGATACAACATTTGTGATGATGAGATATGACATTGTTCTGTGTTTTAGATAGTTGATACAACATTTATGATGATGAGATATGACATTGCTCTGTGTTTTGGATAGTTGATACAACATTTGTGATGATGAGATATGACATTGTTCTGTGTTTTGGATAGTTGATACAACATTTATGATGATGAGATATGACATTGTTTTGTGTTTTAGATAGTTCATACAACATTTATGAAGATGAGATAAGACATTGTTCTGTGTTTTGGATAGTTGATACAACATTTGCAATGATGAGATATACAATTGTGCTGTGTTTTGGATAGTTGATACAACATTTATGATGATAAGATATGACATTGTTCTGTGTTTTGGATAGTTGATACAACATTTATGATGATGAGATATGACATTGTTCTGTGTTTTGGATAGTTGATACAACATTTATGATGATGAGATATGACATTGTTTTGTGTTTTAGATAGTTGATACAACATTTATGATGATGAGATATGACAGTGTTTTGTGTTTTGGATAGTTGATACAACATTTATGATGATGAGATATGACATTGTTCTGTGTTTTAGATAGTTTATACAACAGTTATGATGATGAGATATGACATTGTTCTGTGTTTTGGATAGTTGATACAACATTTATGATGATGAGATATGACATTGTTTTGGATAGTTGATACAACATTTATGATGATGAGATATGACATTGTTTTTATTTCTCGGATATTTGATACAACATTTTTGATGATGAGATATGACATTGTTCTGTGTTTTAGATAGTTGATACAACATTTATGATAATGAGATATGACATTGTTCTGTGTTTTGGATAGTTGATACAACATTTGTGATGATGAGATATGACATTGTTCTGTGTTTTGGATAGTTGATACAACATTTATGATGATGAGATATGACATTGTTTTGTGTTTTAGATAGTTCATACAACATTTATGATGATGAGATATGACATTGTTCTGTGGTTTGGATAGTTGATACAACATTTATGATGATGAGATATGACATTGTTCTGTGTTTTGGATAGTTGATACAACATTTATGATGATGAGATATAACATTGTTTTGGATAGTTGATACAACATTTATGATTATGAGATATGACATTGTTTTTATGTTTCGGATAGTTGATACAACATTTGTGATGATGAGATATGAGATTGTTCTGTGTTATATAGAGTTGATACAACATTTATGATGATGAGATATGACATTGCTCTGTGTTTTGGATAGTTGATACAACATTTGTGATGATGAGATATGACATTGTTCTGTGTTTGGGATAGTTGATACAACATTTGTGATGATGAGATATGACATTGTTTTGTGTTATAGATAGTTGATACAACATTTATGATAATGAGATATGACATTGTTCTGTGTTTTGGATAGTTGATACAACATTTATGATGATGGGATATGGCATTGTTCTGTGTTTTGGATAGTTGATACAACATTTATGATGATGAGATATGACATTGTTCTGTGTTTTGGATAGTTGATACAACATTTATGATGATGAGATATGACATTGTTCTGTGTTTTTGATAGTTGATACAACATTGATGATGATAAGATATGACATTGTTCTGTGTTTTGGATAGTTGATACAACATTTATGATGATGAGATATGACACTGTTCTGTGTTTTGGATAGTTGATACAACATTTATGATGATGAGATATGACATTGTTCTGTGTTTTGGATAGTTGATACAACATTTGTGATGATGAGATATGACATTGTTCTGTGTTTTGGATAGTTGATACAACATTTATGATAATGAGATATGACACTGTTCTGTGTTTTGGATAGTTGATACAACATTTGTGATGATGAGATATGACATTGTTCTGTGTTTTGGATAGTTGATACAACATTTATGATGATGAGATATGACACTGTTCTGTGTTTTGGATAGTTGATACAACATTTGTGATGATGAGATATGACATTGTTCTGTGTTTTGGATAGTTGATACAACATTTGTGATGATGAGATATGACATTGTTCTGTGTTTTGGATAGTTGATACAACATTTACGATAATGAGATATGACACTGTTCTGTGTTTTGGATAGTTGATACAACATTTGTGATGATGAGATATGACATTGTTCTGTGTTTTGGATAGTTGATACAACATTTATGATGATGAGATACGACACTGTTCTGTGTTTTGGATAGTTGATACAACATTTGTGATGATGAGATATGACATTGTTCTGTGTTTTTCATTGTATCATAAATGTTTTTGAAGTGATTAAGATAACTGCTCGGAGATATATCCACGCTTGAATAGTTTCTTGATTAAGTGCTAAATATATAGTGCTTGCTATGTTGCTTCACCTTAACTATTCGGTGACCTAATTCAACAAAATATCCAGTATTTCTCAGCCATTCAGATTACAACAAATTTGCCAAATGGGGATACAACGTCATACTACGTATAATACTACTAATAAAAGTCTATATTATAGATGGCTGTACTTAAACTGTTTGACAAGAAGTACTATTGACGAGGATTCAATATCCGAAACACGTGACTAGTACAATAAAATTGGTACTATTGTTAAACGTCTTCAAATTCATTTGCATCATTTAAAAGCATATGAATTAACAGCGTGAACCAGACATGCACTTTTCGGGTATTTAACCTTCGTCAGTGATCCTCAATTAAATTGAACATATATCTCAATATTAACAATCATAAATAATAAAGTCAGTTGTTATACTGAAACCATGTTTTATTTAAATCTAAGTTTGTGTTTTTTCTTTTATAATCAATAAATATAATCTCAAGAGCCTCTTGATATTCTGCACATTTTGAAATCGGAACGAAATATTTCTCAAATTTACGTTAAACACGTGGAAGCCGTGTGTTAGATGATCCGAGAAGAAGAGGTAGAGAACGAAGACGCTGGACACCATTTGTACACACATTTGTAATCCTTTACCTGTGTACAAACAGAACACATGATACCAGCAAATCCAAGGCTTGTCTGATATGTAGGCTGTGTCGAGACTTGAGGCTCAGTTGAAATTGATGCGTAATATGTTGGGTATCCTGGTCTAGAGAATTCAAGTGGAGCCAAGCAGTACTGACGAATACATATGTAATCATTCAGTTCATGGCATAACTCACACATAGCACTGCCGCTGTAAAAACCCTTACATATGAAGTTGATGACACTGCATCCCCTTGAGTAGTATCCTCGATTTTTTGCTTTAAGCCGACATCGTAAACATTTGTCATCGATAGGAGATATGGGAGGGAGGGATATACAGTAAATATTTACACATGGGTGGTTTAGCCACTTACATACTCCACACATGCCCGAAGAGAAGAATCGTGGTTTTGTTGGCTGATATCCATACTGATTGTACTGCGAGAAAGGTGTATAACTCGTTCTTGTGGTCGATGAATGTAAATCATTGAAGGTAACGTTATTGAACACCCCTTAAATGAAAGAAAAAGAGTATATTGGTTGTAGTTTTCTGATAAGAAAGGAGTGAATAGATTTTGTTGAACTGGAATAAGACTTATATTCAAATATCATTAATATTGGTATATTTGTTTTATTAAAATAATTAAAGTGCATAATATAAATATTTCAACGAATAAAGCCTCATTATTGATGATGATCCAACTCGAAACCTTCTACGTCAATATTTTAGAACTATTATAATACACCAGATACATCTTTCGAATAGTTAATCCTCTGCAGTTGTACTTCAAGCCAAGTGAAGGTACAGTCATATTAATTTTGGTGGTACATGGTTCATGTTCATTTAAACCAACAGAAACAAACAAAAAACAAACAAACAAACAAACAAAACAAACAAAACAAAACAAAACAAAGCAAAACAAAAACAAAAACAAAAACAAAAAGAAAAAAAAAATAAAATAAAAATAAAAAGGAAGGCATTTCAAAATCATTCTTGTATCAAACTAAGACCTAAGTAAAGATTAGTGTTCCATTGTACCCGGAAGGGTAAATATCTCCTGTTTGCTAGCAACATTGTCTTCTATCAATGACCCCAAACACAGTGAAGATGATGTATATGATATGTTTGAACAAGCCATTTTATTTCCTTATTGACATTTTCACGCGTTTAAAAACATTTCCATGACAAAGAATGTGTAAAACATTTCCCCTGAGAGAATACAAACTTGTTGATAACACGGAGGCATATCACGTGTTGCGCAAATGATATGTTCCACGAGAATCATCTTTGATTAAACCAGGTAAATACTGTCTAAATCTACCTAATATGGTTCTATTTTAGACCCATTATATGACCTTCATTAACAGTTATACGAGTGCTGATTGACATGTTGTGAGACTCGTATTAAACGATTTGAATTTTATCAGATATTTTGCATCATTTTTGTCCATAATAGTCTTCAGTGTTTATACCTATTTCCCATCGGTATTTTAGGGCCTCAATACCACTTTTAAAGAACTCCTCATCTTGACTGGTCAGAAATCCAGCCACTGCAAGTGTGACGTCATATTCGGAAGAAAGTGGGTGCCAGAAATAGCTGCTTTCAGTTTTGGAAATAGATGAAAATCTGATGGAGCAAGATCAGGCGAATAAGGCGGATGTTCAATCGAATGAAAGCCACAATCATGAAAGGCAGCCATGGCACTGCCTGACTTGTGAGCAGGAGCATTGTCCTGATGGAACAACACACCTTTAGTGTGATATTTTCCCGTAACTGTGTCAGAAGTGAAGCAAAGTATGTGGCATTTATTGTTTTTCCTTTTTGGAGATAATCTATCAGTAAAATACCTTCTACATCCCGGAAAACATAGGCTCACAACATATCAATCAGCCCTCGTAATGGTAATCCATTCTGGTCATGAATAGACTATATTCAGAGAACACTTAAACAGAACATTTTGTATCTGTCCGTCCACCATATCATGACAGGTTCTCTGAATATAATTCTATTCTTGATCAGAATCAATTACCATCATATAATTGATAATGATGTTCATATGATGTGCTTTAAAAAATCCATATAAAGTATGTTAATACAGTAATTATCTGGTTGAATCGATGGGAGGCTGTGGAACATTTCGTTTGCGTATAATGTGATATGTTGGTCAAGTGTATTAATTACTTCTTTCCAGCTCTGTTACCTAAAAGGAGCTTTGTTTTGGCCTTTTATCAACGGACATCATATATATATTTTGTTATTCCGGAAACTAGCCATTTCACCGATAATTAAAGGAGTTTAACATCTTAGCATCATCCCTGCAATGCTATTTTGAACATACATTTTATTTGGATATGCTACTGAATCGACCCTACAGGAAATTTGAAGCCCCGCAATCTCTGTAATGTAAATGTACAAATTTAAATTCAAAAAATTAAAGAGGGCGCTACTGAAATAAATTTTGGTGGCTCCGCTTGAAGCATTACTGATGAGAATTTTTAAAATATTCGAAACACGTGTCTGGTGCATGGTTTTCTTCAAGAAGGTATAGAGTTGGAACCCTTCGACATGATGCCATCGCAAATAAGACAAAAACTCGGTTATTAATTTAAAAACAAATGGGCCGTAGAAGGCAAGTATTGAATCTTTCGGAAACCATTATCAAACTAACATTATTTATATCTTCTCTACGTAGGTGTACGTTCTACATGTACTATGCAAAACGTTCTGGCATGTAGATGTTTCTGTACATAGAACACGCCATTGCATTGAGACGGAATGGATCGTCTGACGAAAAGACAATCAAAACTGTTCCAATTGAGTCTTTGCGGAATACAGACTTATTTCCCCTTACAGGCGGTATCGGACCTAAAACCATTGTGACGTCATGAGAATAGTATTGAAACGTCGATTTTACATCGTCATTTCCCAGACTTTTAGGACTGTTTCCATAGAATTTGATGACGTCATAATCAGTCTACGTCAGATACCGTCTCAAATGGGAAGTATCTCTGGTTTTCGGAAATAGTGAATATTGCGGAGAAGACTGAAAGTATTATTGAAGTGCTATAAATCTTATTGCAAAAAAAAAGCCATTGGCGTCACAAAAATATTAAACTATCATTAATCAATGTCAGTTACAACTTTATTTACGAATGTGATGAATTTCAAGATTTATGTAGTCATTTTGACAGTTTACATCAAACGACATTAGGGAAAAGTCTCAAGGTTATTTTGAATGAGTGCACATTAGTTCATCAACACCGAAGAACTTTGGGATATCATTTTTGTATAATTCTGGTGAATTCTGTGAAAAGCGAAGCAGTTTTAGGAAAATCTCACGTGCCTAAAAAGAATCATTAACCAATGAACACGTAAAGTAAGACAGTCATTACTTATACTTACATTTGTACTAAATAGCGGACACCAAATAAGGCATTGTAATGCTCATATTGAAAGTATACGAACGTTTATAAAGTCTTCATATTTTCACATGTTCAACGTGACGTGACGCAATTATAGGATACAATGCAAGGGCGTAAGAGAAGGGGGGGGGGGGGGGCAGCGGGGGCACAACGATGTAATTTTTCAATCATAAAATTTTATGATGCATTAACATTGTTTAAAATAGCAACATTTTGTAACATATATCTACAATTTTTAGGTCAATTTTCAAAATTTTTCTTTGGCTCGCTACCGCTCGCCAGTTATCTATAGATTTTCTGAATAATTTAGCTATTCTGATCCATCCTTTATGCATATTACTTTATCAATGTACATGAAGACATTTAACTAAAACTATATAGAATATTATTTCATGTACTTGTTAATGATAGAGGGTATAGAAAGTATTTTCTAATACGTCAATATTTTCTTAAAAATTTCCTGGCTCGCTACAGCTCGCCAGACATTTATTCATGTACTTAGAATTTAGAATTGCACCAGAAATGTCAAAATTTGTGCATACGGAACATGAAACCCCCATTTTTTAAAAATCCCTCCCTCCCCCCTTTTTTTTATTTTGCTTGTTAGAAATTTTGGGATATTGTGCCCCTCCACTTTTTAGGCAGAACTACGGCATTGCAATGTATAAATCCATTTTCAATATGAGCGCGAATCATCTGGATTCTTCTGTAATGAAATAAGATTGTTTTACTATCGGAATGATTTCAGTGCAGCATATGAGCATTTCAACAAATAATGAATCACCAATACGGCAAAGAGAAATCGTAATAAATAATATTTGAATGGAGAACTCCTAGAAATGACAATATGTTTCTTGAGAGTCAAGTATGGACAGAGCTATGCATTATGGGAGACGCTAATCATTTTCAGACGAAAGGGACTTGTGACTGATGGAACAGTGGAGTTGTGAACAATTCGGTAAATGCTTTATGAGAAATATACATTTAAATCTGAATAAACTATGCAGTTCGACATCATAACTACCTCCAAGGTCTATCATCTAATATAAATGTTGTCCAGCAGAAAGGCCAAAGCATAAAACAGGGCACAATTTGGCCATGGTATGTATGATGCATATAGAATTTCAAATGAATTTTCATTGTATACGATGTATTATGAAACGAGTTGTGTTTTTTAAGGCGAGGGGATATAAAACGCACAACGAATTTCATAATACATCGAATGAAATGATAATTTATTTGATATTCTTTTTATCAAGTATTGATATTGCGTAAATTTATATGTGTATTTCTAACGTGAAATAAACTTTTCTGAGAATTAGAGGCAAACCACGCCGTGACCTACGGCATGAGAAGTAGTTCCCCATCGTATATATATATTATGTGAGCAAGAGAAAAATATTTCAAATTGGTTTAGTAGTTTAATGTAGTAATTAGTTCTACGACAATTTTAATCATTGATGTTGAACCCGCGTCTGAATTTAACAATTGACGGATCTTTGAAAGGTCACATTTGTCAAAGTTTATGTGATTAAGTTCCAAACTTGACCAATCGCATTCAAGCAGAGCGATATGTAACGTGTTATCATATCATATATTTCTGAAATGGCTTTATGAAACTGCATAACGGGTGTATCGTGTGATAAATATCCTTAAGTTATGAGGAAAAGAAACCCTTATATTTACTCAGGAAAAATAAGTTTCTTCGCAACTATCAAACAATATGAAGTGAATAGTAGACTACATATACATTATTTGATAAACATTAGAAAGTATATTTATCATAAAAATCCAAATCTTGAACGAAAAGCATAAACAATATTCTTAAAAAGGTGTACTTACCAGTATCAACATATTGTTTAGCCTCGCCCTGACATATTAATGCTAAAAGCAAATGACTCAAATATGTACTGGTAAATCGAGTATCCATGATGAAATACGTGCTTTGTGATTTCTCCCTCTTTTGTGAAATGAAATATTTTATTCTGTAACTTCATTATTCTTAAATAATTCACCTGTAATTCTTTTTCTAATTCTAAGTTAAGGTGATCATAAAATGAACGACATCTATCAATCTAAAGTAAAGACAAATTTCATTTAACCATATATCAAGGAGAACTTTATGTACTTTGTATAATTTATAATTTCACATTATCTACAAATTTAAGCTTTTTGGAAGCAAAACGGACTAACGGTGAGTACCACAACAATAAAATCAGCAGAACAGGAAAACAAAAATTGGACAAAAAAGATGGTGTCAAAACTGTGCTGCCTCTGTGGTTTGTCTTTATAAACGACAGGGGCAGCACAATTTTGACACCATCTTTTTGTCCAATTTTTGTTTTCCTGTTCTGCTGATTTTATTGTTGTGGTACTCACACCATCTACGATTTGCTTTATATTATTAATTATCTGAATGCCTTTTGTATAGGTTTTCCATAGAAATAGTTATATTTTTAGTTTTGAGAATAGATGAAGTACTAATATTCATAAAACACAGAATTTCTTTTGGTTAATTAAAACATAATATGCAAACCACTTGTTATAAAATTATTTTCCTTCCCCTCACTTTGTAAGAAAAATTATGTTGCTCCGGTCCGAGAAAAGAAAAAGCACGAAAAAAGGAAGTGGATTTCGTACCATGGGTAGTACAATACGTTAAGGTAAAACAGTATAGGAAGATTGCAGTATTTTGTTCTGTTATAGAATGTGATATTAGCAATATGTTTATGGTACTTTCATTATTAAGTTCACAGTAATACATGTATAATATGTCCTATAGGCATACCTAGACATCGCAATCGTTCATTTTTTGACAAGTATGTAAATTGAATGCTGTTAAAGCAACCATAATTACAAAATTACGAAGTATTGAATATAATCATGTACATAACAACAATATAGAAAAATAAGCTTTCACATGTTTCATGCATGCGTGAATAAATAAAAAATCAGTGTATTGTTAAAAGATCTTTGTTTTTCGATCTTCAAAATAACTGCTCCTCGACCGATTGCCCATTGGTCTAGTTGGTTTATGTGTAGTCCTTTGTGTTTGATGTTTCTATGTTATGCGTTGACGTTCCTTAACCCTTATGCGTCTCTTTCTGTGCTTGTCTGCTTTGTGTTTTTGCATTGAGTGTTTTGGGGTTTTGCTGTGGGTGCTCCAACCTGGTGTTGTTGGAATCCCCCACCCCCTTTGTTATGAAAGATACTTTACTTGAAACTGCCTTCATCTTAATTGATACTAACAAGATCGGTTAGCAGCAGCGAAGAATACATATTTAAAATGAATCTAACATAGTCTCACTCCGATATCGGGGATTCCCTTCTTTTCATAGGGTGGAGGTTTTGTTTGTTTGCTTTGGTTCCTCTTGTATCCTGATTTTGTATGCCTTCGGTTTCTGATTGTCTGAATTATCGATTTTGAACTGTATACAGCGATATAGTCATTATCCATATTTGTCATAGCAAAACAATCACATCTACAAAGAAAATAAAACTAACGCGAACGGCAAATACCCTAACATAAAAGAAAGGAAGGGATATCTAACAGACTCGTTTTCAGTGCCCACTACAAAACGCTTACACCTTTCAATGCAAATACAGAGATTCGACAAATACACCAAAATGACGCAGAGATAATGAATGCAAAACATCAAAGACGTCAGAACACGACCCCCCCCCCCCCAAAAAAAAAAAGAATAATGGGTAATCATTTCCGATATTAGACGGCAACCTACAATAAAAGTAGGAAAGTGTGTGGTTACCCGGATATCCTGCGCACAACCCTACCATTTGTCCGGTTAATAAGAGATCTGGAAGAATCAATGAACAAACAAAGCACAAGAAAACATAATCGAGACAGGAGACATCAAACAATAAGGAAAGTAGATGAATATACATCTTTCCGTCGCGACAGAGAGGAGTTCTGGAAAAAAAATCTTAACTCTGTAGCAACAACAACATTAGCAGCAAAGGAAACTTAACAAGTTGCGGTTGTCAATCGGTAAATGTGACTAGCTTATTCAAAAGATCATAAAGAAGACCTCGAAGTCATGGCATTCATCAATACAATAGGCCTGAAATATATATGAGTTAAAGAAGATCCTGACGATACATAGTTCCTCCTTCGATGACTTTGTTCCATTTTATGAATGAGCCTCTAGGCCTACATCATATTCGTACCAGATTATACCCTATAATAATAGACATCAATAATCCAAAATTCGCGGATTACCTCAGCAGTATCCATCCTTCTGAGCTTGAAGTCAAATTAACTACAGAGACAAATAATTCAACATCCTATTTGAACATAATGTTGTCCTACGACACTGCTGGTCACATGAACACCTCACTCTATGACAAACGTGACGACTTCAATTTCAGAATTACAAACTTTCCTTTTCTGGGTAGCAATATCTCTTCATCGCCAGCTTATGGCGTGTTCATATCTCAGTTGATACGCTATGCCAGAGCAAGTACCAACTATACGGATTTGGTTCTGAGAGCTAGGCGTCTTTCAGATAAGCTTCTCAGTCAGGAAAATGTATGTGACCGACTAACATCGTCACTGAGGAAGTTCTACGGTCAATATGAGGAACTCGTCATACACTATGAAGTCACTCTCCAGAATGGTGGATGATATTCTGTCATAGTCCATTTGAACCATCCAACCAAAGATTGTACTCTATGTCTTCCGAAATGGAAGTAACCGGATGTAACAACTCTACCGAATTGAAACAGCGGGTGTTGCATGCAAGCAGGATGTGCTTACTCATCCTGGGTACCTGGTCTCACTCCCATATCGGGAGTTCGCTCCTTTTCATATGGTGGAGGTTTTTGTTTGTTTCCTTTGGTTCCTGTTTAATCCCGATTTTGTATGCCTTCGGTTTCTAATCTTCTGAATTATCGACATTGTGCTGTATACAAGGATATTTTCATTATCCATATTTGTCATTGTGACCATCGTCACTGAGGAAGTTTTACGGTCGATACGGGGACTCGTCATGATATTCTGTCTTAGACCATTTGAACCATCCAACCGCAAACTATACTTGTGTGATGTCATCTTACAGTGAGGAGGTTGTTTTACACCACAATTGTACGTTCTTCGAGACCTCTGGGTAATTGGAGAAGTGAGAGGGTTGTGCGCACGTAATCAAGGATAACCACACCATTTGCTACTTGCGTGACAAATGGCCGTCCAAAGTCGGCACCGGTTACCCATTGGTCTCGTCGGTTTATGTGTAGTCTTTTGTGTTTGATGTTTACATGTCGTGTGTCTTCCGTCTCGTGCTGTACTCGTCTTTTGTGTTTTTGCATCGGGTGTTTTGGTGTTTTACTGTTGATGCTGCAACGGGGTCTTGTTGGAGATCTCCTCCCTTCTTTTTGTATCTACTGAAATGGAAGTAACAGGATGTGATATTTTTGCTGAATTGAAGCGACGGGAGTTGCATGCATTGTGAAGATGCTGACTCTTCCTGGGCCACTGGTCTCACTCCCATATCGGGAGTTCGCTTCTTTTCATGTGGTGCAGGTTTTTGTTAATTTGCTTTAGTTCCTGTTTTATTCTGATTTCGTGGAGTTGTCCAGAATACGTTAACACATTCCGTGATATACGGAAGTCACTCAAGAGGCACATTTATTGTGTAGGTATGCATTTTCTTCTTTTATAAACAGTCATTGTTATACTTGCATTGGGAATAATTTGATTAGGTTTATTTTATTATAAAAAAGTCACTGGATAGTTTTGTAAATTCGTCAGGATGCAAAACAAGATTGAATGTACATTTTTCAATGACAACTTCAAATAAATCGTTTTGAATAACGATCAAGAAATATATGTAATTTTACATACAATCTACCTATGAAGCAAGTAGTTATATGATGTATTCAAAGTTTAATATACGTTTAAATATTGTGATGCAAACACCTCTAGACTTTCCAAGTGTAAGGCTTATTCGCTTTTACAAACGTTAGAACTGATCATATCGTGCCTCTTATTTTCGATCTCTTTTTGTGTTAACATCTTAGTTGCATCCGAAATGCTATTTTGAACACAGATTTTATTTGGATATGCTACTGAATCGACCCTACAGGAAATTTGGAGCCGCGCACTCTCTGTAAAATAGATGCATGAATTCAAATTCGAAAAATAAAACAAGAGGGTTCTACTGAAACGAATTTTAAAGGCGTATGAAAATCACTTTTGATGGAATCATCACTGATGAGGAAATCATATCCGAAACACGTGTCTGGTGCATCAAAATTGGTTTGAAACTTTCTTCAAGAAGGTATAGAGATTGAATACTTCCATATTATTACTATGAAACTTTACAATGTCGGTCTTGGCATTTACCAGATATCCTTGTTGTCTCTTCCATACATGTATTAAGTATTTTAAAACATGAACTATAAAGAACATAAACAGAGGATACTTTCTCCTTGAGTAATATAGTCTCTTGTAAATAGAAATACCGTTAGATAATTGAACATACGCTTTTTACAATGAAATTTTAATAATATGTACAAAATCTTCAAAAAAGAAGGGAGGGGATTTCAAACCATACTCGGTTACAGTACCAATAGCAAAAAACACCCGATGCGAAAACACAGAGAAGAGGAGCATAGCAAGAGGCGAAAAAGAGACATACGACATGGAAACATTAAACACAAAAGAAGAAATGTTTCAATGCTAGTATCATTATTAAAACCTATGATCGTCTGTTGACTTTCTTAACCCTTTCATATTTGTTTCTGACGTTCCTGGTTCCTCAGTATCAAAAGCCCATTTTATACCAATTTTCTTAAATGGATGTCTCAACATGTTAATCAGAGCTGATCGGAACTGGTTACTCATCATAAAAAAGATCCAGAAATTACAAGCATAACTTAGAAGCGACAGAGTTGAGGCAACAGTGTCCCACAGAGTGGTCTGCTCTTTCGACAAAATCTGGTATTTCTTACCCAGTACGAGTTCAGTGATGTAGATTATAAATGCAATGCCATCCTGCAGTTCTGCAATCAAAAATATGACTAATATGACGAAAACTATGATAGTTATTTTTTTGAATTGGATATTCCTAGCCTGCTGTATATTAGCATCGTATTGTGTCATCGACCGAGAACCCTTTTTTAACGCCACTGCAAGTATGATAGTTGTCACAGTTAGTATCAAAACCGGGAGTACACGAGCAAATATCGTATTGAAAATATAGAAGACCACTTTGGATCTATCCACCGGGAGTACAGGAGGAAATATCGGATTGGAAATATAGAAGACCCCTTTGGATATATCGGGATCACCAAGAGATTTCACGGTTTTCGAAAATTGAGTGTAGCAACCGGAAGGTAATGATTCATTATAATCAGCTGTAGTGTAGATTTTGAGTTCCACAATTTCAATGGCGAACATTTCGTAAACATTCAAAATGATCGCTGCAGGAATAAGTGTAAGTAAAACAATGAAGGTCACTTTCATCGAAAAGATAGTTTTTACTCGAAATGGCATCACGACTGATATACATCGTTGGAAGCCCAAGATAACCGTAATCCAGTTGGATGTAAATCGGAAACATTGATTGATATACCTGAAAACTTGTGAAATGATGCACCACCTATATGTTATATAAACAGTCTCATGGTGGTCCAAAATATTGAAGTATATCGACTCTTCCATTCTGCAGATACAAATGAGGGAGTCGGAAACGGCCAGGGTAGTAAGCAGAACCGTTGTCGGAGATCTAGAGCTCCGGAATATGAAAACAGACGCCATAATGAGGTTTGTGCAAATGGTGATCAACGCAATGGTTAAATCCACGTATCCATGAAGTATTCTTTCCCAGTCGGCGTAAATCGGGTACAAAAAAGGTTGTATGTTACCTTTGGGGTAATAATCATAATAATATTCTTGGTAATCATTATATGAATATTCATCTTCTGTTTCATGAAAGGTGCTCTGAGTCTTCCTTTCAAAACCATATCCAGGAAAGCTACTCACAGTATTCTCTTCAAAATTTCTCTCTGTTACACCAGCCACGAATGGACTAGTTGCTTCCATCTTCATTATCAAATGAGAAGTGAAGTAAACACAAAACCAAACCGGTGTTTTATTCTCCGGAGAATAATATGAGTCGTTTAAATACCATTAGTTATTGAACATCAGCTGACGATTATTGAATTATCTCATAGATTAGAGCGAATTCGATGTTTGACATTTATGTGCCAGCGCTGCAGCTATCTTAAACTCGTAGTTCACAGTTTGCAGAATGTTTTAGGGTATTAATTGTAAAATGTGTCACCATTTATCGAGTTTGAAGTCACTTCTGTCCTAGAACAAACAACAGTATTGTTAAATGATTTCCTGTAAATTGTTTATGTAATGTTCTAGATTATGAATGTACCTATTATCTGCCTATACACGACCTACACTGTCATACCAGATGTTTTCAGTTATTTTTAGAATTTAACTGCTCTATGTTTACAATGTAGCCTTGTTTTATAATTCCTCTCAATAAATAATGTATGCAGGAACTCAACCAATCAGAGAAGGTTAGTAGTTCATGCCATTTTTTTTGGAAAGTTAAGCCTTGCAGTGGATACTCAAAACAAAGTTTAGTACATCAGGGATTTATCATATTTAAGACGATTTCTCTTTATTTCAAACCCCATCAATTCAAAGTGCAAGGATGTCTTAACAAGTGTTGTTGTTTTTTGTTCCGATCGGAATTTTTGACGCGTTTTCACGTCTTTTTGGACTTTGCCAAAAATGCTCATTTTTGAACTGTTTCTTTGACTAATTCTGTAAATGTGTGGTTTTTGGCCCTCATTTAGTGCGTGTTTGTCATATTTAAATTACTATTTGCTTTAATATACATTACATGCTATAATATTCTTTTTTGGAATTTTATTGAATTTTCTAAAATATGAATAGATATGTTTAATGTGCACATGGACCCAAGGATTATGGGTTCAAGTCCCGTCACCCCAATTTTTTTCTTCCTTTTTCATTTTTTCAATTTTGTACATAGATAAATGGATAATGACCATATCCTAATACACAGTACTGTACAACATCGACAGTTCAGAAAATCAGAAACCGAAGGCATACATAATCAGGATAAAACAAGAACCAAAGCAAGCCAAGAAAAACCTCCACCATATGAAAAGAAGCGAACCCCCCAAATGGGAGTGAGACCAGGTGCCCAGGAAGAGTAAGCTTCTCCTGCTTGAATGCAACACCCGTCACTTCAATTCGGTAGAATTGTCACATCCGGTTATTTCCATTCCGGAAGATACAAGTATATTCGGTGGTTGGATGGTTCAAATGGTCTAGGCAGAATATCATCTATCATTCATAATATTAATGTATGACGAGTTCCCCATTTTGATCGTAGAACTTCCACAGTGACGAAGTTAGTCGGCCACAAACGTATCCATGACTGAGAAGCTTATCTGAAAGACGCCAAGCTCTTTGAACAAAATCTGTATATTTGGTACTTGCTCTGGCATAGCGTATTAACTGAGATAAGAATACGCCATAAGCTGGCAATGAAGGGATGTTGCTACTCAGAAAAGGAAAGTTTGTGATAATGATATTGAAGTCGTCATGTTTGTCATAGAGTGAGGTGTTTAAAATTGTTTTTCTTCCATTTTCATTTTTTCCGTTTTGCACACTCTTTCACTGTGTATTTGAGATATTTAAGTGTCTTATTGCTGTGATAAAAATGGCATGCCTAAAATTTATATTTTTGAATTTTGAAAAATTGTTTATGTATAAATAGTCCCAGGGTTTTGTGATCAAATTCTGGCACTGAAACTATCATAATGCAATCAGTAGATTAAAATTGTGCATGGTTATCAGGTGAGCGTTGTGCCCCCTGGGGCTCTTGTTTTGTATCCATTTACATATTCGTCTGTGTGTTTCTTGGCCCCTGCGTCATGCAGTCTGTATGTATGTGCATCTTACAGCGAGGTGGAGGAGGTTATTTTGCTCCTAGTTATCTTGGCTACAGTTACGAGAACGGTGATTGCACGTTTTCTATCCTATCGTATGGGGGGTATATCCTATTGTATGGGTTAAATTCTATCGGGCATCGTATTGGTTCCTATCGGTTTTCTTATACTAAAGGCTTATATCGGGCTCTATCGGCTGCTATGGGATTCTATCGGTCATATCGGCTATGGGATGCCCGATACAACCCATAGAGAAAAGGGAAATATAATATTCGTTTTGTTGGAAATCGTAGAACGGAATCTCGTTTCTCGAGATTTGTAACGAGATCAAAACATAAAACAAACGAGCTAATTTAATATTATCAAATTCTCAATATTAAGACTGTTAGCACACAAAATTTTGATATCGAAATATATAGGAGACCTTAATTTATTCATAGATACCTATTTCTGTTACGCTTATTGCAATTTTACTTTAACATAAGGCTTCAAAACAGAGATCCTTCATCTCTCGTCGGTCAGACATATTAGGGTACTGGGAAAGCCGGTGCTTTTATAAAATTTTAATGAAATATACAATGACTTTTGAAATGACAAAATTATAATTTAATCTAGAACTAAAAGTCTTGTATTAGTCAAGAACTGATGGGTACTTCTGTAGCGTTTATCACAATAAAATGTATTCGTTCATGTGGTCTTATAAATCGAGAGGGGATATCCAAAAACACCAGGTTGCAGCACCCACAGCAAAACCCCAAACACCCAATGCAAAGACACTGTGCAGAGAAGCACAGGAAGAGATATTAAAGGGACAAGGAACATCAACGCACAACACAGAAACATCAAACACAAAGGACTACACATAAACCAACGAGACCTTATCTAATATACGTCAACACATGAAATAAATGTTTATATTGATAATACGGAAGTGCTCCAACTCTTTACTTTCCGAAATAGCAAAATAATATTGATGACGTCAAATAGATAAGGCCATTCCAAGTTTTTTTTTCTGTTTAGCGTCCACCCGGATGACCAAAACCTTCCTACCTATTCAATTAAAAAACAAAAGGACGTAAGAAAAAACGAAGCAATTTTCAACAAATTTGCATTTTTAATCATTTGAGTATCTCTCAGTGTAAAAAAATATGACCTTTAATAAGCTGACTAAACACATTTACATTGGTCCTGACTTTCTCAACAATATTCTTGACCTTGAAATATGCTTTAGAACAATTAAACTTTGTCAAAGTTTCATGCACTAAGAGGGTCCACCCATCTTCTATTTCTGAAGCTCCCTCAGAAGCTTTTATAAAACATGATGAGTACGAGCGGTCTTTCATATCTATCTTTCTTTAAACATACCTCTCACTTGCTTCACATATGCATTCGAACAGGGAGGAAAATGTTTACATATCATTTACCTTCAACAGATGCAAAGTAGCCTAGGACATTATCCTTATAACAGCACAGACAGTACCCCCCAGAACCACCCTTACAATTCATTTAGGTACTGCCCCTCACCAAACACCGACGAAAACGGATAAAAATGTAGTAAAAATATGTCACTTGAGACCTTTTTTGTTGCACAGGAAATGAAAAATATAAGGAGAAAATCCGTAATGTACAAATTCGAAGTTCAGGAAATTTGCCTTTTATGTTTTTTTTTTTCATAACACCTGCTGAAAACCTACGCGCACGCGGACGCTAAACAGAAATAAAATTTGGAATGGCCTAACTTGCCAAAACAAAGCTTCTTTCAGGCGACAGATCTGGAAAGAAGTACAATATCTAATACACGTAAAAACATCTATGAGATAAAGATAATCTTGACGACAATCTCAACAGCACTTACAATAGAACACAAAATTGGGCATTGACGGACCCCTAGCACACTGCTCCACACTGCGACAAGAAATAAGTGTTTATATTAATAACACGGAAGTGCTCCAGCTCTATACCTTCCGAAGAAAATTTCAAACCAATTAATTATGTACCAGACACAAGTTTCGGATATTAAAATCGTCATCAGTGATACTTTCATCCAAAAAGAAGGGAGGAGATCTGTTATTTTTAGATATGGCTTGGAAGAGAAGGCATATGATAATAATGCACTCAGTTATCAAGTCTCTGATTTTGTAGTAGGCTTGACTTGCTGTTATCAAAATTTGACAAAAATAGATTAATCATGATGTAATCATAACGAGACCATAATTATGTATCTTTTTTGCTTACATGAAAAAGAGCATATGAATGAAAGTCCAGTGTTACCTTGTTACCATCCCTTCAATGCTAAACAAAGATTTTATTTGGATATGTTACCGAATCGACCTTAGTGGAAATATGGAGCCGCGCACTCTCGCAGTCTCTAAAGTGAATGCACAAATTTGAATTCTAAAATGCAGCTTATGAAAGCACTTTGGCTGGAAGCTCACTGATGAGGATTTTATATCCGAAATACGTGTCTGGTGCATGAAAATTGGATTGGAAATTTTCTTCAAGAAAGTATAGAGTTTGAACACTTCGGTATTACTTGTATCTGGGCTTTTTGATTATTAGAATAACTGCTCCTAGACAATTAATATGAAATGCTACTTTATAAGAAGATCTTCTACAAGGCAAAGGCAACAGTGAAATAGATAACCCAACAGTGAAAGAAGAATCATTACATACGTCTAATGACCACACTTAATTCTCCGTAAAACAGGAACCAATCAAAGACACAGACACCAAGAGCACAAATAAACACCCCAATTAAGAAAACATTAATTGCAGCTAGAAAGAAAGGCAAATAAATGTACATCCGAAACATACATTTGACTGCTCTATTCATATTAAATGATGCAGTTGACCGGAATACGTTTACACAACCCTACAGGTGTCCGGAAACACAAGGACCTCTCATCCGACACACATATTCGTCTCAAAGTACCAATTTTCGTCTTTGATTAACGGCCTTTTAAATACATGCTTAAGGTACGTTTCGATTATGTTTTAAGTTTTGTTCATGTCTACCAAAGAGAAGAGGGAATCTTCAACCAAACTCGGCTGCAGTAACCACAGCAAAGCACAAAATACTGGATGCCAAACAAAACACAGAGTAGACAAACCCAACAAGATGCGAAAAAGAGACATACGACATAGAAACATGAAACACAAAAGACAACACATAAACCAACGAGACCAATGGGCAATCGAAAACAATGAAAACCACACCATAAACATCAAATAAATAGAAGAGTTAATCAGTTTTCTCCGTGTGATATACAAGTAGTACCTTATGTATTAATACGAGTATTTATTGAAGTCGGCCATGCATATGCTTTGCCATGGAAAGATATATACAACAATTTTTTTTTCGAGTTTTAAAACTTTTGTATCAATGTAAAAGACTTTGGTCGTCTCTTGGTTTTTGGTTGCCTTGGACATCTGTTTCAGAAGTAACTGGTTATAATGTTTCAAAAAACCACTTGATACTAGTTTTCTTGAATGGTTCCTTCAACATGTTAATCAAAGCTGATCTGAATTGGTTACTCATCATGAAAAAGATCCAAAAGTTACAGGCATAACTTAGTAGAGACAAAGTAGAGGCAACTGTGTTCCATAGAGAATGCTGTTCTTCGGACAAAATCTGGTATTGTTTATCCAGAGCAATCTCTACGATGTAGATTATGAATGAAATGCCATCCTGTAGTTCTGAAATTAAAAATATGAGTAATATCGCTAAAACTATAATAGTTATCTTTCTGCATTGGAGGATTCTAACATCTTTTATGCTGATGTTATCATCTCTTATCGCTCGAGAATTCTTCCGTAATGCTACTGCGAGTAAAACGGTTGTCACGGTTAATATCACCGAAGGCAAGACACAGGAAAATATCCAACGGAAAATGTAGAAGACGATAATGGATCTGCCACCTAGCGTAGATTTCACAGCATCGGAGTATTTACGGAAACAACCGGAAGGTAACGATTCATTAAAATCAGCCGAAGTGTAGATTTTAAGCTCCACAACCTCGAACGCCATAATTTGGTACATGTGCAATATGACAGCTGCAGGTGTAATTAAAAGTAAAGAAAAGTATGTGAACTTCACTGAGCAAAAAGTCCTCACTCGAAATGGCATTACGACTGAAATACAGCGTTGGAAGCCCAAGATAACCGTGATCCAGTCAGATGTGAAACGAAAAATAAGATTTATATAAATTATGACTTGTGTAACTATACACCATTTATACATTACATAAACAGTGTCATGGGGATCCAAAATATTGAAGTACATGGCCTCATACATCTTGCAAATACATATGGCGGAATCGGAAACAGCCAGGGTAGTCAGCAGAATCGTAGTGGACGATCTGGTACTCCGAAAAAGGAAAATAGACGCCATGATGATGTTTGTGCAAATGGTGATCAGTGAAATAGTAAAATCCACGTGTCCACGAAGTATCCTTTCCCAGTCAGCACGGATCGGATAGAGAAATGGTCTTATGGTCCCTTCTGAAAAAAACTCATAGTTTTGTTCATCTTCTGTATAATAAAAGGCGCTCGGAGTCTGCGTTTCCATACTATATCAAGGAAAACTACTGAACGGTTTCGCTACGATTTTTCTCCCTTTTACACTAACCGTTTGTTGACTGATTGCTTCCATGTTAACTTATAAATTATATATGTAATAAAAACAAAGTCAACCTGGTGTTTCACTCCCGGAGGATACGATCTATAATAAATGTTATTACTAATGGACATGTAAAGTGATAAACGGACACCGGACTTTAGAGATCGTCTAAAGATGAATATGTGTACCTTCTTTAGTCTCTCTCAACGTCGATTTATCTTTTTGTTTTACTATTACTTAAACTGATCGACAACATAATTTTGACTGAGTTCAGCCAATGCGATTTTCAGTTTAAAAATTAATCACATGACGGACATAATACCAAATACTAAATATGACAATAAAAAGGGCTGCATTGGATTTCTATTTGCAAGAGATGATTTAAGTTGCATGCAGATAGGAAACGTTGACTTTCCCCGGGCATTCTGGAGGTCGCAACTGTTCCAATTGAGATTCTACTGTTTTTTTTACTTTCTAGACGTTGAGACTGAATAATTGATAGGTATTTCTGTGATGTTTATCATTAAGAAATGTGTGTTTTATTTTTTTTATTGCGTTCATGACT
The DNA here is from genome assembly GCA_033119305.1 of Pinctada imbricata. Taxonomy (NCBI): domain Eukaryota; kingdom Metazoa; phylum Mollusca; class Bivalvia; order Pterioida; family Pteriidae; genus Pinctada; species Pinctada imbricata. The sequence continues at coordinate 46,056,373 of VSWD01000004.1, read as the reverse complement.
TTAAACTCTGGTTCGTCATGTGTTAATCTCGTGAACTGCAAAACGGTTCTTGAAAGACTTGCGCCATTCTTATAAAAGAGATAGACTCATTCCTTATATTTACACTCCGAGATATTTGGATGTGAAATATCTTTTTAAAAGTTTTCAATAATTGAGTGAAAATTAGGATCTGAATATGTTAGGTATGTCATTTTAACATAACAGTGATACAAGAAATACCGGTAGTCCGTTGCAAAACATTAAATATATCTTAAATTTTCCAAACATATTGATTATCATTTTTACTTAGATCTTTTCGCAATGAAAATTAGCGTTTTATTATGTCTACCAGAAATAATGCCTAAAAATAAAACCACAGGTCGCTAGTGAAATTAATTTGGATGGTGTATGAAAAGCACTTTGGCAGAAAGCATCACTGATGAGAATATTTAAAAATATTCGAAACACATGTCTAGTGCATGTAAATTGGTTGGAAATTTTCCTCAAGAAGGTATAGAGTTGGAACACTTCCGTATTATTAACTCAAATACGAGTTCTCAGCACTGTATTCAATCATTTTAGTGGCGTCAATCAATCAATCAATCAATCAATCAATCAATCAATCAATCAATCAATCAATCAATCAATCAATCAATCAACGCACATGCGGCGATTAGGGTTAACCTGTGTTCATAATGGAATGAACGTCAAAATGAAATAGGTGTTAACAAAGGAAATGTATGCTGGCATACCTGTCAAATACATGCGAGATACTTAAGTACATATTATGTTTACATGGAAGATAATAATACTGACATGCATGATAATTATGTCGACAGGCACGATGATTAAGATGCATGTTGACATAAATAAGTTGCATGTCGACATAAATAAATCGCATGTTAACAAAAATAAGTTGCATGATGACAAAAATAAGTTGCATATTGACATATGTAACTTGCATGTGGACATAATGTGTAGATATTTGAAGAGAAAAATTCTCGCATGTAGGGGGCAGAAGTATGCCACCATAGAAGTCAACATATAATCTCCCATATCGGGAGTTCTCTTCTTTTCATATGGTGGACTTTTTTGTTTGTTTGCTTTGGTTCCTGTTTTATCCTCATTTTGTATGCCTTTGGTTTCTGATTTTCTGAATTATCGATTTTGTGCTGTATACAGGGATATGTTCATTATCCATATTTGTCATATTATAATGTCAACATTTGGGCATTATGTCTATCAATTACGGAGTTAATCATGTAATCTAATCTAAGTGATGTAAATGGTTTGTACAACAAAATAATTGACCAAGTGTAAAGAATCTGTTTTCTCGCAGGACAGTTGGCAACTTTGTTTTTCTATATTTGTGCTGGTCATATTTCTTTCAGTATTGTGGGAAATGCTTGTGGTTATTTTCTCCAACATAAGCAATGCATTATTGTGCACAAACCCTATGAAACTATAAGTATATAATTCTTTTATTTTGATTGTTCTACATACATGACCTAGATGCGCAGCTCATACTGCTGTTTATTTCCTGCATAACAGGGTTTGTACTTCCCCCTATTGAATGGCTGCATTGGAAATCGTGTTCTAATAGGTAAAGTTTGCAACGTTTTAAGGAACCAGATAAAGTATATATGCAGTCAACTCAATTTCGCAACCGTTCCCTTTTAAATTCTAATGATTTTGTCAAGCCATCTCGACTTTCAGACTGAATAACTGATGGTACTTCTTTAATGTTTATAATGCAATCCGGCGGACTAGCACAGTGTGTTCATTTTATCAGATTGTATCAGTTGTAATTTCATTTCTAGACAAAAATGCGTAACTAGAATGAGACTTTGCTTTTTTACCAAATTATTGAAACAAGTTTGTTTGACAATCTGATGTATGAATATCTACATAAACTAAGTTTTATCACAGATTACTTTATACTTAGACTACTAAGTTTATGCTTCGCTTATCGTTATGCAAGACATGAACCAAACTAACATGTTCTTAGTCATGTACTTAATATGCAAAACGTTTAAACCCAATCTGTGATGAGAATTTTAAAATACAAATATAAGCTTAAAAACTAGTAATGTTGGAATGTCAGCTAATAAAAAAAAAGATGTGGAGTTGGAACCATGTGCTCTTCAATACGACGAGATAAATCAGATCCACGTTCTCAATACAGTATAGGAAATATCATTCTCAACAGTGCGATTGGAATATTTGCATTTTTTTATATTATACAATTATTGACTGGGAATGAGGACAATATATGATTTGTTGGACCTGAAGATAAAATATTGCCCGAGGCCGAAGGTTTTGTTATACCTTACATCAATACTGCAGCAACGAACCGATAAGCCCAGCATGTTTACGTTAATTTTCTTCTATAAGAGAAAAAAACGCGGAAAAATAGGAAGAGCTAATTGCGTCATCAACGACGTGACGTCACAAACGATGTACCGTTTATCGGTCAATATTTTATGAAATATTGCCCTAGGGCCAATATTGATGTAAATATTGACCGCTTGGTCAAATATTCGAATTTATAGGCATTTTTCCTATGGAGATTTTATATAGAGATACTGACAAGGGTATAACAATTTGTTATAGAGTGTAACGAATGAAATGAATGAGACATGAGCAACATATGTATGATACTTTAATAATTTAAATCCACAATCATGTACTACATAAATAATTCAAATATAATATGTTCTATAGGCATAGTTAGAAATCGCAATCATTCATTTTATAACTATTATGTAAATTGAATACTCAACAATAAATATAAATTTCTGTAATATTTATGCTCTGTAAACATTGCCACTAAATAGCAAAGTATCGAATATAATATTGTACATTACAACGGTAAATAAAAAAAAACCCCTTTCACATGATTAATGCATGTATGAATCAATGTATGGTTAAAAGGCCTCCGACACCTTGTTTCTTTGTTTTTATATCATCAAAATAACTGCTCCCCGATACTTTACGTAAACTACTCAAAGTGAAAAAAGTAATTGCTTTTAGTTTCCTGTTAGGGTCGTTAACAAGACAGATGTGAATAATGATTATTAAAAATGAAACAAAAGACTTTAACAGACTCGTTTTTAGCTCCTTCATCAAACACCGACACATTTTAATGCAAACACAGAGAGTAGACAAGTATAACAAATTTCATAAAGGGATACGGAACGTTAAACATCAAACACATTAAAACACGAAACACAAAATACCGATGTATAATCAGTGCCAATATAAGAAGGCCGATTGCAATTCCATCTTTTCGATTTTACAAGCCTACGTTCGATTTGTGCAGGTATCTGACCTAAAAGCATCATGACGTCATAAAATTCCTTCGAAAACCTCATATTGGTAACCTTGTTTCTCTGAATTTCATGCTGGTTGCCATGAAAATTGATGATGTCATGCGTTGACGTCAGATACCTGCACAAATTGGAAGTAACCCTGCATTTTGAAAAAAAACACCGAATAATAGTGCCAAATGATGTGATTACGATACCCGGATTACAAGCGCACAACTCTCCCAGTCATGTCCGGTTACCCGGTAGTCTCCAATAACCAATAAAGAGGACATCATCGAAACATGAGAGATCAAACATGAAAAAAAATAGGTCAATAAACATCCGCCGACGACTTCCTACTGCTATATACGTTGCAAAATGTGGGGCTGTTTGGATTACGTTAACACAATTCTCACACTTATCCGGTTACCCGGTGGTCTCCAAGAACCAATAAAGAAACCAAGCACAAGAGGACATCATCGAAACATGAGTTATGAAAGATAAAAAAAAAGATCAATAAACATCCGCTGCCGACTTCCTACTGCTATATTCATGGCAAAATGTGGGGTTGTCCGGAATACCTTAACATTATTATCCGGTTGTAAGGAGTTCAATTAACCGGTACATTCAATGTATGGGTATGCATTTTCTCCTTTGATAAACAGTCTCTTTTATACCTGCAATGGAAACGATGTGATCAAGTTTTAATAAGAAAAAAGCCCCCGGCCTTGATTGTTTTCTGAAGTTGCAAAACAGGATAGAAGGTAAATTGTTCATTGATTACTTGAATCTCTTTTTGATTTCTATTCGCATGAATCCTGTAAGAGATGAATACTATAAATCTATATAATTACAGTCTTGTCATTTACGGCATCCATATTTTCTCTTCAATACTATTAGTTACACGCTTAGTTAGTGACCTGAAACGGAAAAATACATGGTGTGAAAAGAAAACCCGTATCGGGCGAGGCGAAAGCACACCATGTATTTTTCCGTATCAGGTCACTAACTAACCGTGTAACGAATTTATCACGTCGAAGACCTCTAACTGTGTGTGTGGGGGTCTCTGTATCATACAATTCACGACGTCATAATAAACTACTCACCCGATACGGATTTACAAGCCCGATACGGTTTTTTCACGGCGTCATGTGACCATGATCTGAATAATCAGATTCCAACATTTCTGTCTGAGGCGTGATAAATGTATGTATAACTGTAAAGAACATCAACAGAGGATACGTTCTCTTATCTTTGCGTAATATAGTCTATTGAAAATGCAAATATCGTTTAATTACTAAACATGCGCTTTTTACAATGAAATTTTATGTAAAAAATCTTCTGAAGAAATGTTTCAATGCTACTTTCATTATAAAAGACTTTGGTCGTCTCTCGACTTTCTTAACCCTTTCACATTTGTTTCTGACGTTCCTGGTTCCTCAGTATCAAAAGCCCACTTAAAACCAATTTTCTTAAATGGATGTCTCAACATGTTTATCAGAGCTGATCGGAACTGGTTACTCATCATAAAAAAGATCCAGAAATTACAAGCATAACTTAGAAGCGACAAAGTTGAAGCAACAGTGTCCCACAGAGTGGACTGCTCTTTCGACAAAATCTGGTATTTCTTACCCAGTACGAGTTCAAAGATGTAGATTATAAATGCAATGCCATCCTGCAGTTCTGCAATCAAAAATATGACTAATATGGCGAAAACTATGATAGTTATCTTTTTGAATTGGATATTCCTAGCCTGCTGTATATTAGCATCGTATTGTGTCATCGACCGAGAACCCTTTTTTAACGCCACTGCAAGTATGATAGTTGTCACAGTTAGTATCAAAACCGGGAGTACACGAGCAAATATCGTATTGAAAATATAGAAGATCACTTCGGATCTATCGGGATCACCAAGAGAAGATTTCACTGTTTCCGAATATTGAGTGTAGCAACCGGAAGGTAACGATTCATTATAATCAGCTGTAGTGTAGATTTTGAGTTCCACAATTTCAATGGCAAACATTTCGTAAACATTTAAAATTATCGCTGCAGGAATAAGTGTAAGTAAAACAATACATGTCACTTTCATCGAACAGATAGTTTTTACTCGAAATGGCGTCACGACTGATATACATCGTTGGAAGCCCAAGATAACCGTAATCCAATTGGATGTAAATCGGAAACATTGATTGATATACCTGAAAACGTGTGAAATGATGCACCACCTATATGTTATATAAACAGTCTCATGGTGATCCAAGATATTGAAGTATATCGACTCTTCCATTCTGCAGATACAAATGAGGGAATCGGAAACGGCCAAGGTAGTAAGCAGAACCGTTGTCGGAGATCTAGAGCTCCGGAATATGAAAACAGACGCCATGATAATGTTTGTGCAAATGGTGATCAACGCAATGGTTAAATCCACGTGTCCACGAAGTATTCTTTCCCAGTCGGCGTAAATCGGGTACAGAAAAGGTTGTATGTTCCCCTCGGGGTAATAATCATCAGAATATTCTGGGTAATCATTATATGAATATTCATCTTCTGTTTCATAAAATGTGCTCTGAGTCTTCCTCTCAAAACCATATCCAGGAAAGCTACTCACAGTTTTCTCTTCACAATTTCTCTCTGTTAAACCAGCCACGAATGGACTAGTTGCTTCCATCGTCATTAACAAATGAGAAGTGAAGTAAACACAAAAGCAAACTGGTGTTTTATTTTCCCGGAGAATAATATGAGTCGTTTAAATGTCATTAGTTATTGAACATCAACGGATGTTTATTCAATTATCTCATAGATTAGAGCGAATTCGATGTTTGACATTTATGTCCCAGCGCTAAAGCTAACTTACTCGCAATCCACAGTTTGTATAATGTTTTAGTTGTTAATGGTAAAATGTGTCACCATTTATCGAGATTGGAAATCTAACCGTATGATAAAATTATATTGTAGAAAGTGATAAAAAGCATTTCATAGATTAGTTTTAAAAGTGGTATATTCCAGAGTAATTGGAACTCAGATTTAAATTGATCAATGTGGGAAACACAATTTGAGCCATTTTTTTCCAAGAAAATAACGGGGCTAAAAAATAAAGAAAAATTATATCAAATTTCATCGAAAAATCAAGCGTTCACCGTTGAATTCTCTTGCAATCGATTTTAAAGGTACTGTTAATCAAGGTTTGATAACTCATAAGTATCATCTATCTACTATCATAGTGCGAATTTATCATATTGAAATGTATGTTCTATTGTCATAATCAATTCATTACACCATATGTTCATTCTAACAAACAATGTATCATCAGTAATGCCGGAGGCCGAAAGAGAAAATAAAAATAATGAATATATGAATAGCTAAACCGTGGTTTTAATACATGATATAGACACTGTGGCGTATCACGTGATACACAAATGATATGTTCCACGGGAATCCCCTTTGATCAAACAAAGTAAAAACTGTCTTAATCTACTTAATATGAATTTATTTTAGGCCTATCATATGGTCATTGTTATTAATTATATGATGGTAATTTATTCTGGTGAAGAATAGTCGTATATTTAGTACACTTGAATAGAAAATTTTGTATCTCTCCGTGCACCATATCATAACATGTGGTGAGCATCGCAAAATTTCTGTTTAAGTGTTCTCCGAATACACGTCTATTCTTGACCAGAATAGATTGCCATCATATAATTGATGATAACGGTCGTATGATAGGCCTAAAGTAAATTCATATAAAGAATATTTAAACAGTATTTACTTCGTTTGATCACAGGAGATTCCCGTGGAACATATCATCTGCGTATCACGTGAAACGCCACAGTGATAGAACAAACTAAGGACAATAGCTATAGAAAAACGATCATTCAGTAAATGGAAGACTTGAAAAAGACATTTTAATTGATTATGCTTTATTTTCTGGGAATTCTTTCAACAATATTCTATATTTCAAATGTGTTACCCCGAAGAAAATTTTAATCAGTTGTCAGCTCTCTATTCGAGAGCAATGTTTCCGCTGAAACATTGTACTTTAATTATTTTACGTTATGTAGTATTTGCCATCGCTTCAGAGTTTTTCTGAAAAATATCAGCGAAATTAAACGTACGAGTTTCACATAACTCAATTATTCGAATCTAATAGTTTTACTTAATACATAGTAACAAAAGTCATGTGGCGATAAAGAATTTAAACTATCGGAAATGGTTTGGATTTCCAAAGGGTCTCAAAAGATCCGGGAATAAAAGTGAAAGTGAAAAACGAAAGCAAAATCAGAATCCTAATTCAATATAAACATCGAAGAAATATATCATTCAGTGTTATTCAGTGTCAATGTCGAGACGACATGGTAAAATTATAAGAATTTATATTAGTTGCGAACCTCGGAATGAACAGCATTCGGATGAGACCAGATGCCCGGGGAGAGTCAGCGTCTCCTGTTTGCATGAAACACCTGTCGCAACACCTCCATGACAACCTGTAAAATTCGATGATTGTCTCAATGTACAGATTGATGTACATATCAGGATAATATGTCTTGTCTGGTGATGTTGACAGTCATTCAATCACAATCTAGTATGTCACTCAAATTCAAATAATATGTAAGGATTTCATTCTTTACCTTCTTGAAAAAAAATCAAACAAATCAAACACGTCAATATGTACATCGAGACAATTACCGAATTTGATAAGTTTCAACGAAGTTGTTGCGACGGGTGTTGCGTGCAATCAGGAGACGCTTACCCTCCCGGGCACCTGGTCTCACTTCGAAATGTTATTCATTCCGAGGTTCGCAACCATTCCTATGGATATCTCAATGATTTTGCCTTGCCTTCTCGACTTTGGGACTGAATAACTGAGAGGTACTTCTTTAATGTTTATTAATACACCAGGCACGTGTTCCGGATAGTAAATCAACATTAATAGTATTCATTGAAATGCTGAAATGATTTCAGACAAATGTTTTTTAGAAGTGTCCTCTAGTATTACTTTTTGATTTTGAACTTATGCAATAATGTGTATAGTTTCGATAATATTTTGCTGGAATGACAATGCGATGAAGATAGTGCACCAAATTGAGCATCGACGTACCCCTAGCAACCTAGAGGTGGGACCAGGTGCCCAGGACAAGGAAGTATCCCTTGTTTGGCTAGCCGCACCCGCCGTCAATGTTCAGGCACGAAACTGAAATCAATATCTACAGAACATGCACCGGTTGAGTAATGTCCCTTTAGAAAGGTCTATGGCGACCATATCAGGAAAATACATTTAAAACACTAACTGTCAAAGTCCTCGCTAGGAACTTTTTTACGAGCTGTACACTGCAAATGTGTGACACTAATGCGATAAAGAGGATCCTGACAACAATCTCAACAACATTCACATAAGAGCACAGCATGGACTAGACATGCACGTTTCGGGTAATAAACCCTTGTCAGTGAGAGCTTGAGGTGGGACCAAGTGCCCGGGACAAGTAAGTATCCCCTGTTTGGCTAACCGCATCCGTCGTCGATGTTCACGCACGAAATTGAAATCAATATCTATAAAACATCGCAATATATCGAAATAGCAAATTGATATATGATTGTTACATTGTTTAGATTGAGGATAACTGAAGAGGGTTTATCACGTATGAACGTGGATGTCTTGTCCTTGCTGTAAATTTATCTGCTCTAAAATGATGCTAATGAATTTGAAGACGTTAAACATTTCTACCTCTTGGTGATTGTCACTGCTGGTGGACCAAGAGTACCCAAGGGCACATGAAGCCAAATTCGATCGATTTCGGTTGTTTGTTTCTTCAAACGCATTTGAAAATTTCTGTTTACAAAATTTTCTCAAATTTCTAAAACCTGGGTCCTGTAGCATCATATCCCAGTCATTTTGCTACGTCTTTCGGTACATTTAGGACATAATTTTGACACAAAATAACGAAGAATACAAAACCAATAAAAGATAGGGAAATGATTAAAATAACATCGAAGAAGAACCCATCAGTGATTCAGTCTCAAAGTTGAGAATGTAAAGCAAAATCATCAGAATTTTCATTTGAACAGTTTCGAACCCCCAACTGGCAATTTTTTAAAGTGCCACCAGGTGTCCAGGGAAAGTCAGCGTCTTTTGTTTGCATGCAACTCCCATCACAACAGCTCCATGGAAACTTGTGAGATTCGGTGATACATATTTTCTTATCAGGTGAAGATGTCTTGTTTTGTGTCTGTGATATTGATAGCCATGCATTAAATTCTCTTTTATCCAAAATCTCACTGATCAAATAAAATCCAAAAAGGGCTAGGATAAAGTGTCAAGGCTGAGTTACATGTAGCATCCTGTGTTTGGCAGCTAAACTCGACATTGAATCCGTGCGGAAAGATGTGTCGAATTCTGTGTTTTGGATAGTTCATACAACATTTGCTTCTTTTCATGTGGTGGAGGTTATTGTTTGTTTGCTTTGGTTTCTGTTTTATACTGATTTTATATTCCTTCGGTTTCTGATTTTCTGAATTATCGATTTTGTGCTATATACAGGGATATGGTCATTATCCATATTTGTCATTTGTGATGATGATATATGACATTATTCTGTGTTCTGGATAGTTGAAACAACATTTATGATGATGAGATAAGACATTGTTTTAGATAGTTGATACAACATTTGTAATGATAAGATATGACATTGTTTTGGATAGTTGATACAACATTTATGATGATAAGATATGACATTGTTTTGGATAGTTGATACAACATTTATGATAATGAGATATGACATCGTTCTGTGTTTTGGATAGTTGATACAACATTTATGATGATGAGATATGACATTGTTTTGGATAGTTGATACAACATTTATGTTGATGAGATAAGACATTGTTCTATGTTTTGGATAGTTGATACAACATTTATGATGATGAGATATGACATTGTTCTGTGTTTTGGATAGTTGATACAACATTTATGATGATGAGATATGACATTGTTCTATGTTTTGGATAGTTGATACAACATTTATGATGATGAGATATGACATCCTTCTGTGTTTTGGATAGTTGATACAACATTTGTGATGATGAGAGAAGACATTGTTTTTGATAGTTGATACAACATTTATGATGATGAGATGTGACATTATTCTCTGTTTTGGATAGTTGATACAACATTTGTGATGATGAGATATGACATTGTTTTTGATAGTTGATACAACATTTATGATGATGAGATAAGACATTGTTCTGTGTTTTGGATAGTTGATACAACATTTATGATGATGAGATATGACATTGTTTTTGATAGTTGATACAACAATTATGATGATGAGATATGACATTGTTTTTATGTTTCGGATAGTTGATACAACATTTATGATGATGAGATATGACATTGTTGTATGTTTTGGATAGTTGATACAACATTTATGATGATGAGATATGACATTGTTCTGTGTTTTGGATAGATGATACAACATTTATGATGATGAGATATGACATTGTTCTATGTTTTGGATAGTTGATACAACATTTATGATGATGAGATATGACATTGTTTTTGATAGTTGATACAACATTTATGATGATGAGATATGACATTGTTCTGTGTTTTGGATAGTTGATACAACATTTATGATGATGATATATGACATTGTTCTGTGTTTTGGATAGTTGATACAACATATATAATGATGAGATATGACATTGTTCTATATCTTTGATAGTTGATACAACATTTATGATGATGATATATGACATTGTTCTATGTTTGGATAGTTGATACAACATTTATAATGATGATATATGACATTGTTCTATGTTTTGGATAGTTGATACAACATTTGTGATGATGAGATATGACATTGTTTTTGATAGTTGATACAACATTTATGATGATGAGATAAGACATTGTTTTTGATAGTTGATACAACATTTATGATGATGAGATATGACATTGTTCTATGTTTTGGATAGTTGATACAACATTTATGATGATGATATATGACATTGTTCTATGTTTTGTATAGTTGATACAACATTTATAATGATGAGATATGACATTGTTCTGCGTTTTGGATAGTTGATACAACATTTGTGATGATGAGATATGACATTGTTTTTGATAGTTGATACAACATTTATGATGATGAGATATGACATTGTTCTGTGTTTTGGATAGTTGATACAACATTTGTGATGATGAGATAAGACATTGTTTTTGATAGTTGATACAACATTTATGATGATGAGATATGACATTGTTCTGTGTTTTGGATAGTTGATACAACATTTGTGATGATGAGATATGACATTGTTTTTGATAGTTGATACAACATTTATGATGATGAGATAAGACATTGTTCTGTGTTTTGGATAGTTGATACAACATTTATGATGTTGAGATATGACATTGTTCTGTGTTTTGGATAGTTGATACAACATTTATGATGATGAGATATGACATTGTTCTGTGTTTTAGTTGATAAAACATTTATGATGATGAGATATGACATTGTTTTTGATAGTGGATACAACATTTATGATGATGAGATAAGACATTGTTCTGTGTTTTGGATGGTTTATACAACATTTATGATGATGAGATATGACATTGTTCTGTGTTTTGGATAGTTGATACAACATTTATGATGATGAGATATGACATTGTTTTTGATAGTGGATACAACATTTATGATGATGGGATAAGACATTGTTCTGTGTTTTGGATAGTTGATACAACATTTATGATGATGAGATATGACATTATTCTGTGTTTTGGATAGTTGATACAACATTTATGATGATGAGATATGGCATTGTTTTTGATAGTTGATACAACATTTATGATGATGGGATAAGGCATTGTTCTGTGTTTTGGATAGTTGATACAACATTTATGATGATGAGATATGACATTGTTCTGTTTTGGATAGTTGATAGAACATTTATGATGATGAGATATGACATTGTTCTGTGTTTTGGATAGTTGATACAACATTTATGATGATGAGATATGACATTGTTCTGTGTTTTGGATAGTTGATACAACATTTATGATGATGAGATATGACATTGTTCTGTGTTTTGGATAGTTGATACAACATTTATGATGATGAGATATGACATTGTTCTGTTTTGGATAGTTGATAGAACATTTATGATGATGAGATATGACATTGTTCTGTGTTTTGGATAGTTGATACTACATATATGATGATGAGATATGACATTGTTCTGTGTTATGGATAGTTGATACAACATTTATAATGATGAGATATGACATTGTTCCGTGTTTTGGATAGTTGATACAACATTTATAATGATGAGATATGACATTGTTCTGTGTTTTGGATAGTTGATACAACATTTATGATGATGAGATATGACATTGTTTTTGATAGTGGATACAACATTTATGATGATGGGATAAGACATTGTTCTGTGTTTTGGATAGTTGATACAACATTTATGATGATGAGATATGACATTATTCTGTGTTTTGGATAGTTGATACAACATTTATGATGATGAGATATGGCATTGTTTTTGATAGTTGATACAACATTTATGATGATGGGATAAGGCATTGTTCTGTGTTTTGGATAGTTGATACAACATTTATGATGATGAGATATGACATTGTTCTGTGTTTTGGATAGTTGATACAACATTTATGATGATGAGATATGACATTGTTCTGTGTTATGGATAGTTGATAGAACATTTATGATGATGAGATATGACATTGTTCTGTGTTTTGGATAGTTGATACTACATATATGATGATGAGATATGACATTGTTCTGTGTTATGGATAGTTGATACAACATTTATAATGATGAGATATGACATTGTTCCGTGTTTTGGATAGTTGATACAACATTTATAATGATGAGATATGACATTGTTCCGTGTTTTGGATAGTTGATACAACATTTATGATGATGAGATATGACATTGTTTTTGATAGTGGATACAACATTTATGATGATGGGATAAGACATTGTTCTGTGTTTTGGATAGTTGATACAACATTTATGATGATGAGATATGACATTATTCTGTGTTTTGGATAGTTGATACAACATTTATGATGATGAGATATGGCATTGTTTTTGATAGTTGATACAACATTTATGATGATGGGATAAGGCATTGTTCTGTGTTTTGGATAGTTGATACAACATTTATGATGATGAGATATGACATTGTTCTGTTTTGGATAGTTGATAGAACATTTATGATGATGAGATATGACATTGTTCTGTGTTTTGGATAGTTGATACAACATTTATGATGATGAGATATGACATTGTTCTGTGTTTTGGATAGTTGATACAACATTTATGATGATGAGATATGACATTGTTCTGTGTTTTGGATAGTTGATACAACATTTATGATGATGAGATATGACATTGTTCTGTGTTATGGATAGTTGATAGAACATTTATGATGATGAGATATGACATTGTTCTGTGTTTTGGATAGTTGATACTACATATATGATGATGAGATATGACATTGTTCTGTGTTATGGATAGTTGATACAACATTTATAATGATGAGATATGACATTGTTCCGTGTTTTGGATAGTTGATACAACATTTATAATGATGAGATATGACATTGTTCCGTGTTTTGGATAGTTGATACAACATTTATGATGATGAGATATGACATTGTTTTTGATAGTGGATACAACATTTATGATGATGGGATAAGACATTGTTCTGTGTTTTGGATAGTTGATACAACATTTATGATGATGAGATATGACATTATTCTGTGTTTTGGATAGTTGATACAACATTTATGATGATGAGATATGGCATTGTTTTTGATAGTTGATACAACATTTATGATGATGGGATAAGGCATTGTTCTGTGTTTTGGATAGTTGATACAACATTTATGATGATGAGATATGACATTGTTCTGTTTTGGATAGTTGATAGAACATTTATGATGATGAGATATGACATTGTTCTGTGTTTTGGATAGTTGATACAACATTTATGATGATGAGATATGACATTGTTCTGTGTTTTGGATAGTTGATACAACATTTATGATGATGAGATATGACATTGTTCTGTGTTTTGGATAGTTGATACAACATTTATGATGATGAGATATGACATTGTTCTGTGTTATGGATAGTTGATAGAACATTTATGATGATGAGATATGACATTGTTCTGTGTTTTGGATAGTTGATACTACATATATGATGATGAGATATGACATTGTTCTGTGTTATGGATAGTTGATACAACATTTATAATGATGAGATATGACATTGTTCCGTGTTTTGGATAGTTGATACAACATTTATAATGATGAGATATGACATTGTTCCGTGTTTTGGATAGTTGATACAACATTTATGATGATGAGATATGACATTTTTCTGTGTTTTGGATAGTTGATACAACATTTATGATGATGATATATGACATTGTTCTATGTTTTGGATAGTTGATACAACATTTATAATGATGAGATATGACATTGTTCCGTGTTTTGGATAGTTGATACAACATTTGTGATGATGATATATGACATTGTTCTATGTTTTGGATAGTTGATACAACATTTATGATGATGAGATATGACATTGTTCTGTGTTTTTCATTGTATCATAAATCTTTTTGCAGTGATAAAGATAGCTGCTCGGAGATATATCCATGCTTGAATAGTTTCTTGATAAAGTGCTAAATATATAGTGCTTGCTATTATGCTTCACCTTAATTATTCGGTGACCTTATACAACAAAATATCCAGTATTTCTCAGCCAATCAGATTACAAGAAGTTTGCCAAATGGGGATACGACGTCATACTACGTATAATACTACTAATAAAAGTCTATATTATAGATGGCTGTATTTAAACTGTTTGACAAGAAGTACTATTGACGAGGATTCAATATCCGAAACACGTGACTAGTACAATAAAATTGGTACAATTGTTAAACGTCTTCAAATTCATTTGCATCATTTAAAAGCAGATGAATTAACAGCGTGAACCAGACATGCACTTTTCGGGTATTTAACCTTCGTCAGTGATCCTCAATTAAATTGAACATATATCTCAATATTAACAATCATAAATAATAAAGTCAGTTGTTATACTGAAACCATGTTTTATTTAAATCTAAGTTTGTGTTTTTTTCTTTTATAATCAATAAATGTAATCTCAAGAGCCTCTTGATATCCTGCACATTTTGAAATCGGAACGAAATTCTTCTCAAATTTACGTTTAACACATGAAAGCCGTGTGTTAGATGATCCGAGAAGAAGGGGTAGAAAACGAAGACGCTGGACACCATTTGTACACACATTTGTAATCCTTTACCTGTGTGCAAACAGAACACATGATACCAGCAAATCCAAAGCTTGTCTGATATGTAGGCTGTGTCGAGATTTGAGGCTCAGTTGAAATTGATGCGTAATATGTTGGGTATCCTGGTCTAGAGAATCCGAGTGGAGCCAAGCAGTACTGACGAATACATATGTAATCATTCAGTTCATGACATAACTCACACATAGCACTGTCGCTGTAAATACCCTTACATATGAAGTTGATGACACTGCATCCCCTTGAGTAGTATCCTCGATTTTTTGCTTTAAGCCGACATCGTAAACATTTGTCATCGATAGGAGATATGGGAGGAAGGGAGATACAGTAAATATTTACACATGGGTGGTTAAACCACTTACATAATCCACACATGCCAGAAGAGAAGAATCGTGGTTGTGTAGGTATCTGATATCCATATTGATTGTACTGCGAGAGAGGTGTATAACTCGTTCTTGTGGTCGATGAATGAAAATCATTGAAAGTAACGTCATTGAACACCCCTTAAATGAAAGAAAAAGAGTATCTTGGTTGTAGAAAGGAGTGAATAGATTTTGTTGAACTGGAATAAGATTTATATTCAAATATCATTAATATTGGTATATTTGTTTTATTAAAATAATTAAAGTGCATAATATAAATATTTCA